>JAHDVE020001328.1:0-27941 GCA_022606495.2 Halesus radiatus
CGGATTCATGTTCATAATTTAATGAACAAGCTAAAACTGTATCTATAAACTGTATAGTAGACATTGGCAGATTCATTCGCGGTAGTGGATCGATTCAGTGTGATTCACCTAGCCTTGTGAATTTATCAAATTATAAAAGTATAATCTAATAATAATAAAATACAATAAATAAATAAAAACAGTGGGATTTTTTAGAATTGCAAATAGCGCTAGTGCAGGAAATTACACCCACATGTAAATAAAATAACCACGAAAATAATAATTATATTATAATTATGGAGCCACGCATTAAAAAATGTAGGGTTGAAAGGCCCAGGAATAAATAGTTACTCCCGTGTTAAATTGAGAATATGATCGAATGTGTCAAAGTAAATTAATTCAATCAGTGCACACTGGAGTTTTGATACAAACCCTGATATATCGAACTCGCGGATGATCAACTGAAGTTGATTTATTGCAGCAGAAATAAGATTCCCGTGGCATACTGCAGTAACCATGTATGAATTACGGATATAATGCAAGGCTTATTCGTATAGGTAATGAACAAGTTTATGAAAGGGACGCTTAAATGGTTAAAAAACGTGGAGTGGATGCACAGCTAATGGATAAATTTAAAAGAAAATCAAATGCAAAAACATTGCCAAAATTACGAAAAGCAAAATATTTTAAATTATTTTTAAATATCTGTCACATGATAACAAATTAGAAGAATTTCAATGTTTGGAATTTCTTGGTCCAATATCTATAAAAATAGGAAAGATATTTATAAAAAAATTGGTTTAAATATAGCTTTCAGAACCAATACGATATCTAATAGAATTAATATTGGAACTAGCCTCAAAAACTCAAAAAGTCGAAATCCTTTATTTACTAATACTGGCATATATGAAATAAAATGTGACACCGACAGTAACGCTACCTACATCAGACAGATGGAAAGGGTTTTTTCAATTAGATTCAAAGAGCATATATGCGGGACTATAATAATAATAACACTGATTCAAAACTCGCGGAACACCTCTTAGAGAATAATCACGTCCTACTTGGAAACAACGAGTCTATGCCTTTGCACATAGAAAGGAAGGAGTTTAGATTAAATTTACAGGAATAAGTAGAGATAAATAAAAGAACAAATGATCTAAACACAACGTTAACAAATAATCAAGGAAAATTTTTCTTCTATTCATTCCTTAGTATTTTTAAGAAACCTAAACAATATAATTCTATAAAATAATTCGATAACACGTTTTTAAATTCATCACTTTAAATAGCATTTATGTCATTATAAAACAATTGAGAAAAAACCTGCCACCGTCAAAAGGACAGCTTCATAGAATAAATAATATTAGTTATCACAATTGATTTCTAAGTAAATCGATTTTGATCGAAAATATTAATAAATCATTTCAAATACCGTAAAAATAAAAATAAATTAGATAGAGGCAAATAATATCATGTAAAAGAGTCGTCTTAACGTGGCCTAACCGCAATTTCAAATGGCCTTGAACGCCAAAACAGCTTACAATATATAAAACAATAACAAACTACAATAAATGAAATAAAAATTATTTTGAGTAAATGAAACACGTTGTTATAAACCACGAATATATTTTATTTTCACCAACCGGTTTCGCTTAACTCAAGCTTCATCAGGGTGAATATAATAACTCGGGGTAAATTCATCAGGGTAAATATAATAAATTATTTTCTATTCTCCACTTTATTAATAATCACATATCAACATGTTTCGGAAGCGATGCTTTCTTCATCAGGAATATATAGAATACTATAATACTAATAATAATTATTTTGTATAAACAATTATTATTAGCCTGAAACACTCATCCAAATTGAAAAAACCTTCCGAGAAAAGATAAATGTCGCCGACAGGACTCGAACCTGCACCCTTCTGATTGCCGGTCAGATGCTCTACCGTTGAGCTACGCCGGCTTATCGCAAACCCGCCAAGTTATTCAATATATACTAGTGTTTCATTCAATAATTATTGTTTTTATTATATTTCACCTGTAAACAACCAACTTTATTAGTATGAGAAAGGCTTGTAACGGCTAAATCCCTCAATAGATGGCGTCGAGACAAATTATGTCTACATTTTATTGGTGAAAAATGCTTTGACTTTGTCAAATATTTATTAATTGATAAACTCTTGTCTTAAAATAAAAAACTTTAGTTTATCAATTAATAAATAATAATTAATAATATTCCCGATGAAGACAGGATCGCTTTCCAAACATGTTGATATGGTATATTAATAAAGTGGCTAATACAAAGTAATGTTTAATTCATTTTTAAAATGACGCCTCAAAGTGAATACCGATCGTTTGAAGAAGTTATGAATACTACAATACTTGCAAAACTTAATAATCATATTAAATTTGATCTAACTTAAAGTAAAAGATAATTAAATGAAGTTCAACTTATTAAAAAAAAAAAAACTAAGAGATGTCTCGAAACTCGTGTTTCAGTTTGAATGTCAGTATTGATTAAAAAATGGACTGGAATTCTCTATTGTTTCATGTACATGTTTTACCATTCAAGGGCTCTATTGCCCGGAGCTGGTGGTAATATGGTAACTACTACTTGGGTAAGTTCTGAGGTAGAAGGATATAGAGCTGGAGGGAATGAGAAATTACACGTTGTATTTTTGTTTTATTAGCGCTGTATAATTATCGATAGATTTAATTTATCTTAATATTTACCTTATTACTGTGACAATTCCCAAAACTGCATCACAATAAGGAACTACAGTTGATTAATTTTTTTATTATTTTTATTTTTATCAATAATGACGTCCACGTTTCAATTTTTCAAAGGCCGCCAAAACGCTCCAAATCTACGGTCGGTCGGTTTTGAGATTCGAATGTTAAATGTCAAAACAAGGATGAGCTCTACCGTACATACTCGAAATTATATATTCTATTCACAGTAAACGATAACTAAACATAAGTAATAACATTATGTACCTTTTTAGAAACTTTAACTCGAAGAATACTAATAGTATTGAGCATTAACATCAAAATATCCAAATTGACAATTGGTTTGACATGAATACTATAATTTCTATTATTAATAATAGTTTTTAATACTGAACAACAATTATATAGCCTAAAGTCACCCAAATTAAGTTTATATTTCACCAAGCCAAAAAAATACAAATTTAAAATTCAAAACAAAATGGAAAAAATATAAATGTACATACTAATCCAAAAACAGAATGCACACGTGACGTCACATGTTACAAACACAATCTACCAATAGAACAAGGTGTTTTGACGAGGTGATTATTTATTGACTTTTAAATAACAAGTTATATAATCTGAATCGGCGTTTGTTGATCTATATGAATATATCACCCATTCATTTCTCGGCGCCCAACTACTGCGGGGAATTCGAAAATGCAGTTGTAATGATGTCAGTGGACGACACGATGAAGTGCTCTTTCCAGATTCTGAAGCCGGTCGACAAGCGCCACCTGGCGTACGTGCAGACCAAGACCAACCGTCCCGTCACGCCGCCCAGGGGCGTCACCAAGACAAATAATGTTTTTAAGGGCCCATGGATCAGTCCCCCCGGCCACCATCCTCCCCCCTTTTAAGAGTATTCTGTGTTATTTATCCTAAACATATATGGATAATGATTCATTGTTTTAGCTTAAATACATTCTTGAATATAATGGAAACAATCACTCTGTCATTTGTGTTAGCGTCTTGCAATGTATCGTAAGGAATAAATACAGTTAGCTTCTTTTTTTTCAATTTAACATGTATGAAAACTTAGACCAATCCGTATTTAGTTTTGATAATGTAACTGCATCTCTTTATATGGCCTATAAATAATGTGTAACCATAGCCTGTCCAAAAAGAGAAAATAAATGTGAAAAATTAAAAATAAATAATAAATTCATAGAATAGATGTAATATAAGAATAGGAAGTAATATTTGTATTGTATGTATGTTGATTTTTCACAAAAACGGCGCTATAAAAATCATCCGATTATTAAAATTATTATATATTTTTGAAGTCATAATACTTTTCACTGGATTTTGTTATTGTATATTCCCGTCCGCCGTATACAGAATTTAGGTAATAATTGTAATAAAGACATTGTCGACGTATTCACACATCAGTAACAAAATATAAACAAATCTAGATAAAATTTATTTCGGCAAGTAGAACAACTAGTCTAATTAAATAAATTACCTCGGCTAATTAATAAATTAGGTCAGCTTCGAACTTATTTCATTTGTTGTGATCTTAATTCTTCTTCAGCCTATGGTGGAGGAGAGTTGATGGAGGCATTAGTGAGATGCTGGTGTTATTCAGCCAGTCGACGGCATCGGGAGTCACTCGGTTCAGCACAGATGTGCCATAGGGAAACTGATGAATGGACATTCTTCTACGATGTATTCTGTTGTTTGAATATGTCCACATTCACAAAGTTAGGAATCATTCAGGCCCCTTTTATGTATCATATACGTACAGCGGCTGTGACTGCACCGGATGCGGTTTAACGAGAATCCACGGAGAAGGTCCACGACTTCCGAGGAGAGAGAACACAGGCAATTTAATAGTTGGGCCTACAACACGGTGCTTGTTTTTCACGTTTAAGGATATCTTAATTGGTTATTATTTTATCCTAACTTGATTAATAAATTAATCATTAAAACGTCATCAGTATACTAACTTCTTCTTTTTCTGATTATTTGCACTTTTATCATGCCATTTTTTATATGCATATGATATATGTCTTTAAAAAAAATAATCTTTTTTTGTTAATTTTCATTTGAATTTATATTTATATGGCTCCATTAACATTTAATATAATAATAATAATAATAATAAATATTTAGTATGGTATGTGGGGAGGTTAGTGCAGTCCCATATATTCCATACAAAATATACATACAATAGTTATAAAATAAAACAATATAAATAATAATAAAATATACAAAATATGTATAAAAGTTTAAAAAATAAAATGCTAACAAGATACATGACAAAAAAAAATATAAAAAATAAGCACATGAAAACAAAGCCTTTAAGGTGCTGCGGCATATAATTGTGAGGGGCCAACATCTTTCTCCAGTATGCGTCGATGCTGGAGACTGGACTGAGGCGGGCCTCCATGATGAGGGGAATATTCGTTTATTCTTTCCCTCATTCCAGCCACCCTGGGTCTTGTAAGGGCTGCAAAACCGGAAACTCGCCCCTCCATGAACATACTGGAAGCGTTGCAGTATCTGGGTAGGCCAAACATTATGCGGAAGGCGTTATTGTACTATAATGACTGTACTGACAAAAAAAATGTTAAATGTGTTAAGCCCAATTTAGGCGTAAATAAATAAATATTATTGTAACAAGGATATAAATATAATCAATAAAAAATTCAAAACAGATTGCCATTCCCCGTTGGGAACATTCAAGTCAATCTTTACCCTTCAGCTTGCCACAAGTCGTTTCGTACCATTCGCGTAAGTTTTGAAGCCATGAGGTAAAGTTATTATTTCTGGATTGCTAATAGTACCTACTGTCCTGCATCTACACTGTAACTTTAAATTAAATTCTTCTTTTAAATAATACAAAAGTATAATAGTTTAATTTGTGTGATATAACGCAACAATATAGAACACTTTACCTTCTTTACTTCATTTTGTCACCTCTTTTAATCTCTCATAATGCATTCGAAATTCCCTTAAAAATATTGTTTGTATATTCTAGCACTACTGTTTTAATATATTATGTTTAAGTATTTTAATTTAACAATGCATAATCTGTCGTAACATCACACTTAAATATATTTTTTTATCGAGTCACACACACCTCAGAACAGGTTTCACCTAGTGAGGTAGGTAATGTAAACAAAACAATAATATAATTATGTAACATATGTTGTACTTATATTTAAAGATGCCGTATTGTATTAAACTGTATAACGTTCTTTTAATAAACGTCGATTTATCGACACTGAAACTGAAAGCGTCTTCTTTTACTACGTCTTCAAGTAATCTTTCTCATGATTATCAGAAAAGTAATAAGTGTTTTGTTTTTATTCCTCATGAAACAAATTGGCGTATTATGTACAGTACGATATTGCAATTTTGGCCATTCGATGACAAATCTCTAAATTAGTCATTATATTGTTCAGAAATTTTGAGAATATGCTTTGAGAAAACTTTTGAACTGTAGAAGTACATCAAAATTTCAAAAGCTTCTGTTTAACATTTTTTTTTAATTATTATTTGAAACGCACATTATTTAACATCAATATTAAAGAAAGCTTTGACTGCCTAACTAGGAACAAATCCCGTTTTAGGACAGTCAAATTGACAAGTTTAGTTCATATTATGTGCTATTATACAAAAATAGAAGGGAAAAAGGCTAGTATTGACATAGTCTTGTAATATAATATATCTAGAAAAAAATGTAAGATAGGTGGTGGTTAGTGCTACGGGGAAAAAATGCGTTTAAAATTGAGTACTAAAAAAAAAAATATTTTCGAGCAATATTGATAAGATTGAGTTACGTATCACTCAGCTTTATAAGCTGACGACGAAACTCAGGGATGCAGCCCGAAGAGGATGCAGCAAATAGTTAATAACATATTGGGATGTAAAGGATGGTACGGA
Source organism: Halesus radiatus (assembly GCA_022606495.2). NCBI lineage: Eukaryota > Metazoa > Arthropoda > Insecta > Trichoptera > Limnephilidae > Halesus > Halesus radiatus. Next base: position 6,648 of record JAHDVE020001328.1, read on the forward strand.
TTGGACACTGTAATATAAATAATTTGCTCGAACATGATATTTTCATCCACATCCCCTAAATGCATAAAACCATAATCTGATGCAAAAAGGTAACAACATCTCATTACCTGTGGTTTTACCCTGTTGATTTCATGTGTCCCCAGGGGTGGATAAATCCGGCTGCTTAACCTAGGTTCAGGCTTCCTGTATGATCTTGGGACAATAATGGCGCATTAGTTCGCCCCAGAGAACCTTAAAGCAGAGCGCGCAGCTCGCCCATTAGCATCCTAACTGGATGCTGCGAGCGGGCACAGCCTTTCCGTTTACGTTACCAACTTACCAACTGAAACACGATAAACAACCTGCTACGGCAAACTGCACTTGCATAAAATATTTTGCAGCTTAATATTTTAACCGGTGCTGTAGAGTTATCGGGGAGTGCTTTGCATTTATTTTCTTTGAAAAAGAACCCGCTTGCTTTGCCTTGCTATGCGCAGATTCCACTCAAACAAACATTAAGCAATTTCGAAAATGTGTTAAGTTAGGTATAGAATTTTTACAGGTACAGGCATTAATAGTACTTGGTAAAATGATTATGTACCCTTTTATTACGTACAGAATGATTCGGTGTTTTATGAGCCTGTAAGCAAATGCGCCATCAAAATCTTTATTAACACGGTCAAAGGACCATACAAAGTTCTGAAAATGGAAAATTTCTTTCCAACGAAGTAATACTAATAATAAATGTTTATTCCGATATGTGGGGAGGTTAGTGCAGTTCCACACATCCCATACAAAATATACATACAATAGTTACAAAAATATACAAAATACGCACCAAAGTTTAAAAAATAAAATAATAATAAGATAGTAGGTGAATGATACATGTCATACAAAATATTAATTAAAAAAAAATAAGTGCATGAACAAAAAAACCTTTAAAGTGCTGCGGCATTTTAATTGTGAGGGGCCAATATCTTTCTTTAGTATGCTTCGACGCTGGAGTCTGGACTGAGGCGGGCCTCCACGATGAGGATATTCCCGGAGCTGTTTATTCTTTCCCTCATTCCAGCCATCCTGGATCTTATAAGGGCTGCAAAACCGGAAACTCGTCCCTCCATGAACATACTGGAAGAGCTGCAGTATCTGGAGAGGTCAAACATTATGCGAAAGGCGTTATTGTACTGTACACGAAGCTTTCCATGCTAGTCTTTTTATGGTTTGCCCAGAGTTCACACGCATACAACGTTGCGCAGAAGGCAAGGAAGAGAGTCCCTTTCACAGCAGTACTACAAAGGCCAAATCTTCTACTGAGCATGTTCGATTTTAGGCCGAGAGCTTCCCTTTGTCTATCAATATCATCATCACCCATTAGATTACTGGTGATTATGTGTCCTAGGTGTTTAGTTCCTTCAGTCATCTTCAGGATCACACCGTTCAGGGTAGCTGCAGGAATGCTAGTCGGGCCTTGAGCATATCTTATGACCAACGGAGCCGTTTTATTGGTGATAAATGCATCTGACTTTGAATTTGGAGATAGAGGTGTGATTGCCGTAATTCGTAGAAGTTAATTTATTGAAAGTATTGATGTCAGGTTAGGATTTAGTAATGTTGATTGCTAAGTTTGATAGACCTTTCAAAAATGGCTTTCCAGCTGTAGTAAACATTGGTTTTCGTTATGTTATCGCCGGAATCGAAACATCAATTCCACTGCGCTAAGGTTCAAATTTTGGTGTTTGTAAATCCGTTGTATTCGTGTTTTTATAACTCCGTTAAAAGCATAAAAAAATATGGTCACCCTATGATTGTGGCTAATTGGAACACATATACTTTATGATAGTTATTTGGGTTAGAATGAAATTATTATTGTTGTGATCTATAAATGCACGGCCCAACTTAAAGATTTACTGTAGATTTTATAGTTGTTTATAGTGTGAATAACATTAGGGATATTCAAAAAAAAAAAAATTATCGTTTCACTAAAATTGTAAAGCCGCTCATCTCAACATAGGACTGTACTAGGGAGATGAGTGGCTAATGTTTTTGTTTTTGTTTTTTAAATTTAAGAAAAATAAGTAGAACATAGAAACAAATATGCAGTTCATTGAGTAAATATCTCTTGTATTCCTAGAATATCCAAACAATTCTGGATTTCGGATATGGAAACAGAATTCCTCCTCCAGAAAATCGGCGAATACATAACTACGAATAACCAAACGTTTAAAACGTCTAATAACCAGCCGATTAGATGTATCATAACCGCAATCGTTTTATTGTTTACAATTTTTTTAAATCGACATTGTTCTCAAACATAAAAATGGGTCACACCAGTTGCACGTGCACTCTGTTTGAATATCATAAGAAATGTCTCTTTGAAACCGTTCGATTATGGCTTTATTTCCATGGAAACCAACACGTATTTATAAGAACAACGTTTGAAAGATTACTGTGTCTGTACTTAGGCTAAGTGTTTGTTCCAAGGTTAAAACAATCATACATTTTTGTCAAAGCTTAAACAAAGGAAATCGTTCATACCAAGAAACTAAGAAGCTGAATAGTGTTAAAAACTATAAAATTACAACCAATTTTTTTTTTGTAATAACGTAATAATCTCATATATCTCATGGTAATATATTTTTAATCATCAAATATAATATTAAACACTCTCAAAATGAAACATGAAACTGAAAAGATACAGAAAAAAAGATAACGATAGCAGGCAGGACTCGAACCAGGACATCATGAATGGTCCAACTACCATTGGCAAGACCTTGGACTAGGTCCCGGATAGACTTTGAGGTCCTGGGTTCGAGTTCCATTATATTTTTCTTATCTGTGTCTTTTCGGTTTCATGTTTCATTTTGAGAGTTGTTTATATTATATTCATTGATTAAAAAAATAATGTTTTATAATTACTTCGATTTGAGCACATATCCAGAATATCTAGGATATTTCCATCTCCTGGAATTCAGGTAAATAATAATAATCAATGAGTAGAAATCCCAAATAATTATTTATTGAATCTTTTATGTACTTTCTGGAACTTTTACTACGTTTTGTGCCTGCTCGCTGATGTTAAGCTGGAAAATTCACAACTAATTTGTGTCTGTGTGGTATTCAATGCGAATTTGCCGGGGTGGAAAAATCTGCTACAAATACCAACCGAAAAGAAACGAAACGGGTTTCTTGGATTATAAAGTTGTATTTAGATAGATTACTAATCATTATGCAAACAAAAGTACTGTCAAAAGATGGCTTAAATTATGTCCACATTAATGTGATTGGGCTTGTTGCTTCTCGGAAATAGTTGAATAAAAAATGTAAGTTGTAAGAATACAGTGGTAGATGGGGGATCAAAAAACGTCTTCTTTTTCAACCGCATACTCTAACGTTGCGCAATTACTTTTATGTGACAGCACACGAACGTGAATTGTATAGTCCACTTGTGATATTGCGTTTTAAAAACGCACAAACAATTTCTGTCACTTTGAGTGACTGTCCCTGTGCAACTTGTTCGACTAATAGATATTTTAACATTTTCAGTATTTCGTCTTTATTGTTGTTTTACTCGCTACTTCCAATTATTCAGATGATTTACCTGTTCGTGCTCTACATCTGACAGTCTGTATAAAGCAGTGGTGGATCATGTACAATACATGATTAACAAAAAATAGGGATGATAGTGCCAATATTTCAAAATAAATATGGTCAACGAACTTTTGAATATATTGTACTATTTATATTTTACAAGTTGCCATACAAATTTAAAAACGATGACGAAATTCTCAGATGTTAAAGTGTTGGATTTTGGAAAGTAACATTGTGTATTAATGGTGACAAATATGATGGTCTCCTTGTTCGTATAGCTCCTTGATATTTCCTGTATTTATGCTATTTTGCTCTTTCTTACATTGTCTATTGAACGAATTTGATAGTTTCCTTGATTGTATACCTCCTTGATAGCTGCGGGTATCTTTAAATGTATTTAGGTGCTGCTATTATATTAAGTCTATCCTCACTATAACAAAACTGTATTACTGTTTTTTGTCTCTCAATTTGTTTAATACTTGTGGATATTTTTATAATATTATTTAAATCGATATTATGTAATTGGAGTCAAGTATCTCTATTCCAAAACTATTATGCTATATTCATAGTATTAAAAATATTTTTTCTTTCTTGTATACATTGATCACAACATGCATGCACCTATATCATTCTATTATTGCGCTACATTTTTATGATGATTGTAACTTATTGTTGTATTATATAATATTGTTGAACTAAACTCCTGCTGACAAGCTACTTACAGTGGCTTAGTGGGTACAAGTTACCGTTGAATTATATTATACAATATATTATTTAATATTATACAATAAAAAAATAAAATAATAATAACTCGTGATGAACATGGAATTTCAATTATTTTATTTTTTGAAAATAAAACAATAACTTTGTTTATAACCACGAGAATTTTATTTAATTTTATTACGACCGACCGGTTTCGCTTAACATAAGCATCTTCAGGGCACAAAAATTAAACTGATCAAAAATACATAGTGTGTGTTTATATATACAAAATAGAATAAGACAGAACATAACATAGAACAAAGAAAAAAGAACCGTGTGAAAAATATTGAAATTCGTAAATAATGCGAGGCGGATGAAAGCGTAATGAGTAAGATTAAAAAAGGGACGCTTAGGCGATTTGGACATGTGACGCCCAAGGAAGACATGGCACGATCAAGTTAATCAAATACTTGAGTCGGGCTATGTCAGAAGTCGGAATAATAGAGAATGTATGAGACGATGTATGAATGTGAATGAAGCAAGAATTGCATGCCAAGATCGAGTTGTTTGGCGGTGAGTCCTCTCTGCCTACCCCTGCGGGGAAACGGCGTGATGGTTAGTTAGTTAGTTTTAGAGTACATGTTTTTTTTATATATTGCTTCTGTATATTAAAATGAATGTTTGTCTGTCTGTCCTCGATTTTCTCAAAAATTACTTGACCGGTTTCGCTGAAAGTGGCACAGTTTATTTTTATTAGTGCCGGGAAGATTTAAAGAGTAGTTTGAATGAAATACAATATGTAAAACTGTTGCTATACCGTTTTAATATTAGTATGAAAAACATTGAACATGCCATGTTGTATTGATGTTAGCCCATAGGTTTAACACTATGGTTAGCCATAGATTACATATTCAAAAGAAGGTTTGTTTGGGTAGAATATTTTCAAAATGAAAAAAAAAACAAGTAGGCACCTCTACTTAGGATTTTTTTATGTAGATATATTTGGTAAAAAAAAAAATGTTTGGATTGAAATAAAATGTTCAATTTGTTTCTTTTTTTTTTAAATTTATTTATTTTACTTATTTATTAACGCCCCAATGGGCTTTTATGTATTTTAACATTTAAATGATTATGTGCAAAGAAAGAAAAAAAGTTTACATAAAAATAACATAATACATAGTTGGTATATAAGTGTAACGTATTTATGATGTATATGTATGTATAATAATGTATGAGTGCATGACACAGAGAAGTTATAAATATAAGTTGATAATAGATTTTTTTTAAATAAAAATAGTAATAACTTGATCTACATGATACATAATAAAAAGTGCATTATATAATATGATTGCATGATATTTTGAAAAAAAAAAATCAACTTGTTTTCATATTACGGATGATGAAAAAATGCATGAAAATGCATAATACATAATATAGTACATGATACATAGAAAGAAAAAAAAAGAACAAGTTTAGAGATAGTAATAGTCGTCACAAGGCATTATATTCGCTGTCAAATTCACAACCTCATAACTTTATTCCAAAAAGCTAGTATATTATATTATGCAAACAAATATAAAACGGAACACAGTCTCGACAGTTTATGCTATCGTCTGTTTCTGTTAAAAAAGGTCGAAACGTTGTACCGTATCTTTTACAAATTGGTTTTTTGAGGCCATAAATTAAAATCTATACCCGCTACTCCGGACGGGGGAAGCCTTTGTTTACAATATAAACTTCGATCTTCTTTCAGTAATTTACCCTTCCGTGCCGCGAGTCCCGGCGTACCGGGGCACCTACATAGTACAGGGGCCGTGGTGCCGGAGCCAGGAGCGCAGGAGAGGTAGGAGGCTAATGGAAAGGTTTACTCGGAACGAGCAAATCTAAGCTGTCTGCGAAAAACGGAAGCAATTTTGAAAGATGCACAATAATTTGCATAACCAATAAGGCTTTGGAATATAATTTACTTTGCAAATTGGTATGATTCCCCTTACATCTCATTTACTTTGACGATCTTTGTGGCAGAGACGTGAGCTCATTGGTTCTGAAACTAGATAATAATAATAATGGGTTGATTTGTATAGCGCCATTTTTGAGAAAAATCCCTTCAAGGGTGCTGTACAAATATTAATTCCTATTATCTATCTAATTATGTACAAACAGATACAGAGAAACATACTTCCCTGCAGCTGGCAGGTCGCTTCAGACGAGCAAAGATTTATTAAAAAAAATAATATTAGAAAATCTAGGATTTTTACAGTTGCTATTTTGTCCTCCATTTCTATTGATTTTATATGTGTTAGAAGATTGGTGGCACAAGAAGAGTTGGTATTTATTTTAAATATTTATAATTTTTAGGACTGGAGAATATATTTAAAATTACCTTAAAAAGCTTAAGAAGTTTTTAATAGATATTTACATTTTTTACACATTTAGTTATTTACAGTGCTGTAGACGAATTTGCCCATCGGTGCTTGAATTTTTTTTACTTAATCTATAAGTGACTTTAAATAAGCACTAACCGGCTAGCCTAGCTAAGCAATTTACATGTGCATTTCTTCTATTTATGAATATGATTGTCTGAAAAGATGAGTTTTAAGTTTAGCTTTGAATTCTGTCGAGTCTTTTATCATTCTTAAGTCACGCGGCAGTTCATCGTGCAGTTGGCGAAATTTAACACGGCAAAAGATAAAGAAATATATTGGGTTTACTTCACAGTATTTTTTTAAGATAATCTTTATGATATCTAGTTCAAAAAAGAATTATATGAATCAATAGAAAAAAATAATCGCAAAGTATGCTCCGAAAATTATAAATAACAGGTGTGGTTCTGTTATTTAACATGTTACAGGTATGAAAAAATCATAGCGTTTCTTTAAATGCTCTACTTAAGTCAGTAATCTTGTGATTTTTTCTCTATTCGAAATATGTCGTGATTTATATTTTTTAAATGATCGCTTACGCCCTAAGTTATATTTACATTAGGCACTCCCTCTCTCTTCCGTATTAACATATCTCCTTTTCTTTTAAAGAATGTTCAGTTTCCGCTCGGAGTGTATTGCTAGTTCTTAGGAGATAGCTGAATGATATTTGATATTTTAAGGTAAGAACAATTATTTGGAAACATTGCATATGAGCAATTAATTTTATAAATTTTTTATCATCTTTGTATCTATCTACAATAATAATAATAACAATATTAATGTTTTATTATTTTCTTTTTTTATAACAAAATAACAAATAATGATATCCCCACTGAGATTTTCTGTGCTGAGGTTTTCATTTACAAAATACGTAATTATATTATATTATGTGTTTTAACTGCAGTTGAGTGGTTTCGGTGTTGGTCTGTAACGTAACGTATCCAGTGTTTTATTTGATTTTTAAATTTATTATGGTTGGGATTTTTAAAGGATAGTGGGGTCTTGTTGTAGAGTTTAGTATGATAGTATAAGTAGTTTTCTTGTTCAAATGTTTGCCTGTGGTTCCTTATTGAATGTGTTTTTGACTCTGAGATCTAATGTTTTTAATATGTGTGATTGATGTTATTTTTAGTTTTTTTTTGCATTATTTTAATATTTATTCACAATAAAAAAAACTGTTCCTTTTTTTCTTTCTCTGTATTATGCACTATATTGTGTATTATGTATTATGTCAATTTTTATGCTATCCGGGATATAAAAAAAAAACTTTTTTTTACTTTATCATGCACATACAAATACATGATATTACTATATGCATTTTGTTTTCCGTAATTTAAAAACATGTTTTATTTTTATTTATTTTATTTGTGTCTGGCACTTATATAATTTTGTCCAAAAAAGACAAACTTTTTGTTGTTGTTTCTGTATCGTGCAATAAATCATGTAAAATGTAAAAGGACATCAGGGCTAAATTGGGGCATGGTTAATAATTATTAAACAAATAATAATTTACTAAAGTTACTTTTTGTACTTATTGAATAAAATATATTTAATGTGTTATTAACTATTTATTTATTATCGGTAAAACCAACTTAGTAGAAAATATTTAAAATTTTCTATTCTGTCAGGTTTTTACATTTATAACGTGTTTCCCCGTATTTAAATGATAATGTTTTCTTAATTGATTTATTTAAATATCTTATATAGTTCTGATAATGTGAACACACCGAGAAAAGATGAATATATAATTTCTTTTCATTATTAATTACTTTTATAATTGGATTATTCGTTGGTTTATTAATTTCTAATTTTTCAAGTAAATTTTATCTAAGACCCCTTCTTTCTATACGTAAGGGTTTAGGCGCATTGTTGTCAAGCGGAACGTGATTATTCACTAAGAGATTTCTGAGAATTTTGCTGTAGGTGCATATCGCGTGATATTACGTTGCATAAAATATTTCTCGTTGTTACATAAAAGCGAGCTAGAAAAAGAGAGATTAACTAACCAACTAACTAACCATCACACCGTTTCACTTAAGAGTCATGTAGAGAGGACGGACAGCCTAAAAAATCGATCATACACTTCTTGCTTCGTCTCATACATTCTCTTCCATTATTCCGACTTTTGACATGGCTCACTACTCAAGTATTTGATTCACTTGATCGTGCCATGTAATTTTTTCTTCTATTCACATTCGCGTCATATATTCTCCTTATACACATTTCGTCGTTCATTCGCTCTACATACCCAAACCATCAAAGCGTCCCTTTTTAATTCCGATAAGATTTTTTAATTAATAAGAGAGATGTGTGTTCTAATTACAAGATTTTTCACGGAATTTGGATTGGGGAACGGGACAAGATAACATCTGATTATCCAAAATAAAACTGTTTATAATTAGGAACTCTAGTGAAAAACATTCTCTTACTAGCTAATGTGTACCCGGCCTTGCTCGTGATATTTTTTTATTTTTTTTGGAAAAAAGTTATGAAGTTGTAAATTATCGCTTATCGTTTGGGGGTCATAATTGATTTGACAGCTACAGTAATGTCGTGTGACAACTATTACTACCTCTAAACAAAAAAACATTAATTTAAAAATTTTATTTCATTCCAAACATTTATTTTTTCAAAACATATTTAAATAATGTTCTTAATTAGGTACCTCCTTGTGTTTTACTTTTGGAAAATATTATGCTAAACAAACCTTTTTATTTTGAATATATAATCTGTGGCTAACCAAATTGGTATATCTATGGGTTAAACTCAATACAACATGGCGGGTTCAACGTTTTTCATACTAATTTTAAAACGTTATAGCGCAGTTTTATACACTGGATTTCTGTTGGAAATATGTTTGTCAACAGTTTTAAATCACTAGTTATAAGTCTTAGTTGTAAGTCACTAGTTATAAGTCTTGGATATAAGTCACTAGCTATAAGTATTGGATGTTAGTGACTAGTTATAAGTCTCAATTAGTTAGTTTCTAGATCACTAGTTATAAATCTTGACTATAAATTATTAGATATAAGTCTGAGTGGTAAGTTAAAGGTTAGATAAATTATGTTGTAAAGCACCTTATAGGTGATTTTCCATGAAAATGGCGCTATAGAAATAATGCATTTATTATACCGACCGGCCTTAGATTTGGAACGTTTTGACGGGGTATGAAAAATCAATTTTAACTAACTAAAAACTAACTATAGAAAAAAAAACTGGAATTTAAGGTAGGACATCAAAAGTGTATTAGAACATACAACGATGTGATCTTAACTCACGAAATTAAACAAACTGATCTAAAAAATGTACAACCTTTTTTTATTTCTCAGTTTCTTTAATCCTCGCTGATATTTTGATAATTTTATAATATTGTTTATTGTAAAACAATATTATGGAATTGGAGTCTAGTATCTCTATAACAAAACTGTTATGCTGTTTTCATATTAAAAAAAAAAAAATTGTGTACATCGATAAAAACATGCATTCACCTATACTGTTCTATTATTGTGCTACATTTGTATGATGATTGTTATTTATTGTTGTATTATATGATATTGTTGAACTAATCTCCTACTGACAAGCTACTTGCGGTGGCTTAGCGGGTACAAGTTTCCAATGTATGTTTTTTTTTTTATATGAATACTGCACAAGAGTCCCAAACTGCTCCCAACCATCTGGAGCCAGTGAGACTATGGCATTCCCAATTGGGGAATGTTGTGAGGCTGAAGGTATTGGGGAGGAGAAGGAGAAGGGGGAAAGGAAGGTGGGAAAAGGGAAAAGGGAAAATACCTGGCTATTCAGATCTGGTCACCAAACACGACTAAAAGCCATTTCAAGCAACGTTTCAAAATTCTGAATGGTGGTCTTTCACCAGGGCGATACTGAGAGTATCTTCCACTCTGGAACGTGCGCAAATATACCATATATTATTTTTAAATGAATTAATTGTGAAACAACAAAAATTAATTAAATAAAAATTACTTGCGCACGCCGGGATTTGAACCCGCGACCTTCGGATTCGTAGTCGAGAGCCTTACCCCTCGACCATGGAGGCCGTCAAATTAGTATGTAATTAATATTGTACACTTAAAAAAATAATAATCATTTCGATTATTTTGTAGAACTTCACTGAAATTTATTATTATTTTATTATTTAGCGAAATTTCAGACAGGTTATAACTAAGGCTAATTATTAAAAGTGACGCAGATTCGACCTTCTATGCCATTGTCGATCCGTCGCCAAGCCACCCGACAGGTAGATCAATCAAGCTTCTAAAAATATGATGGAAGAATATTAAATCTAGGTATAAAGCTACATGGGAATAGAGCTTAAAAGCTTTCTCCGGATAAACTCAATGTTGCAGCCTTCGATTAAATTGAAATATCAGAACAAATTATTTGATAATATAACGTTTCTGAAAACTGGCAATTATTGGTAAACCTTATACCTCGAGCTTTAAATAAAGAATTATAATTTTTCACGAAGTTGAATAGGGTCTGCGAAATGAGAATAAATCATAGCGAAATATCGCCGTCTCTTAGGTAGGGATGTTCTCTGGTAGCCATGGCGATAAATTGTGAATAAAATACGAAAATTAAATAAAATTGAATCGATGGCAGTCTTAATTAGTAAAAAAATATTAATTGAGAGCGCTTCGATCAAAGGCGCCACGCCACATCAATAGTTTTTTTTAATGTTTTCCCGGAAACATGAACGGTTCATATTTCAACGTCAAAAGGCGGTTTTAAAAAAAGATACTGTTAATTATAAATACGCTCTCAAAGCTTTACGCTATATGATGATATTAAATTTCAATTTGGGAGGCGGATCTGGGTACTGCCCCCCCGGAAAACATTCATTCGATCACCAACACGTGTGTCATAGGTCGCCCCAAGTGGTTTGCTAGGTTTGGGGAATAGCAAGGTGGCCCGGGTTTATGGGTGTGAGGATTGTTCAGTTCTATCAGAGACGCCTGTTGAGGAGGCCTTTACACTGCAGCGGGAGGGAAGGATTAATACCTCCGTCACTCCTGGACACACTAACCTCCAGATTCCTACCCCTAATCCCGTTTTCCTTCCCAGAACTTCCTCTTCTTTCCCTAAGTAACAGAAATACCCTCCGAGTGGAAACTGAACATTTTTTGAAAAGGTGATATGGTAAAATGGATGAGAGAGGGAGCGCGTTAATATAAACAATTTTCAGGGCGTAAGCGATCGTTTTATAAATATTTATTAAAACACGTCATATTTAGAATAGAGCAAAAATCTCAAAACTACTGACTAAAGTAGCATTTAAAGAAATGCTGTCAATTTTTTCATATCTATGACATGTTAAATAACAGAACTACATGTGTTATTTATATTTTTATAGAGCGATTATCGGATTTTTTAACAATTTCTCGAATGTCATAGAATTACCTTTTAAACTAGACACCTGAATAGAGATTATCTTAAAAATAACTTGTGTTTCACATAAAAGTGTATAAAAAATAAGTAAATAGAAATTCTGATTGCGGAGGATTAAACCGCCCTACACACAGCATCCCCAAAGATGACATAGATCTTGAGGGAAGTAATTTTCCTCAGAGCCTCCTGTGTAGAGTCAATGTAAAAAAACGATATTTGGTAGCACAGTGTAACCTTATCCTCTTGGATAGAGGTAAGTTCCAAGTTTGATTTTTATTTGTAACCTTAAAAAAACTAATTTAAACAAAGTTCCTCAATTGTCTCTTACTAAATCACATTATTTAAATATTATTAATGCGGTTTGCACGGATTTCACTAACTTCTGAAAGTGGAGTATTGAGTAGTAGGATTAATATATGCTCGTATACTAGACTTGTAGAAACAGTCAATAGATGTCCCATATAAATAAAAATCGAACGGAAATATTCGATACAATACCCAGAATGCAAATAAATTCAGGTAGAACTTTGCAGTCAATATAGAAAGACAATGGCAAAAAATATTTGACAATTAATTGAAGATAATGTTAAGAGTACTTAGATTGAAGTATGATATCGATAAAATGATGGAGAACAATAAGGTGACATTATCTCAAATGGTTAGAGCGCAGGTCCAAGATAGACCGAGAGTGTTAGATATGATCATATTATCTTCAATGATTAAAAATATGCTTCCACGATAATTTAACATACCTATATATGAATCGGTAATTTTTTTAAAAGTGATATGTTGATTTTTGATTTTTTTTTTATTAATTAAATGAATCAAATTTAATAATGTCGTTTATAAGTTCTGCAATTATTTTACCGGTCGAAATTAGAATTGGGTGGGAGTAAATAAAATGATATAATTAAGTCGTTGCAATGTGGATTAACCGCACTTTGAAAATGTCCTTGAACGCCGAAACAGCTGTCACAGTAATAAAAGCTAAATGCCATTAAAAGAACGAAAAAAAAACTAACCCGATAATTTAATCTAACCTAACCTAATAATAATAAAAACAATTTATTTTTATGTATTTGATGTATTAATGTAATATTTTTTTATAATGATGAAATACAAAATAAATACCAATTAGATTAGGTTATATAAGTTTTCGGTGTAATTTTTTATTGTATTTTTAATGATTACCTCTTTCGTATAAAGCGTTCCGATTCATACGTGTGTTGAATTATCCCGTTACCAAATTTTTCTAAGTAGTAACTTATAATGATTATTATTTTAAGAAACGTGGAATATAAATGTACGTTTAAACGAAATATTTGCCAACTAAACACAAAAATATAACGGTATCATCTGTTTTTATTATTTGCAGTATTATATTTTTTTTAGATTTTTACGAAGTCTCGAAGTTCCTAGGTTTGAGCAGAAAACACTCCCAGTGGTAATTAAAAGAGAAAATAACAGAAAAGTGGTGTCTACTCTTGAACAACACATGGTTAATAATATTTTGAAGAGATGTTTACGAGCTGTAGGCACCTAATTCACGTAAAAGCCCCAGGTACCGGGTACCTACAGTGTACCGAGTACCTTGTACTGGGTAGGCCACAAAAAGCACTTCGCATTCAGAGTAATTCGATTAACCCATTTGGAGAATGTTATGGTTTACAGCAACGGAAAGTAGAGTGATCCTTCGGTGGATGAAAAATGGAAATAAACTCGAAACGTATTAGGGAAATATAAATTCCACAAGATAATCTGAAAACTAACAAGAATAATTTATTATCTCTGACAAGGAAAGTTTTATTTTGTATGAATTCATAAGCATGATGGATCGGTAATTATGTAATAATGATTTCAAGGGGATACGTGACTATGTCGCTAAACCATCTATTAATTTTATCTTTCATAACTGAAATGGGTTACGGAATGACAAATTATTTTTTTTTAAACAATCAGTCTTGATATCACATTGACACAGAACATTCATCTATTCCATCATTGCCTACGGATATCACATTGATATAGAACATTCATCGATTCCATCATTGATATCACATTGATATAGAACGTTCATCGATTCCATGATTGACTACGGATATATAGTACATTCATCGATTCCATCATTGCCTACGGATATCACATTGACATAGAACATTCATCGATTCCATCATTGCCTACGGATATCACATTGATATAGAACATTCATCGATTCCATCATTGACTACGAATATTAGATTAAAATAGAACATTCATAGATTCCATCATTGCCCACGGACATCACATTGATATAGAACATTAATAGATTCCATCATTGCTTACGGATATCACATTGACACAGAACATTCATCTATTCCATCATTGCCTACGGATATCACATTGATATAGAACATTCATCGATTCCATCATTGATATCACATTGATATAGAACGTTCATCGATTCCATGATTGACTACGGATATATAGTACATTCATCGATTCCATCATTGCCTACGGATATCACATTGACATAGAACATTCATCGATTCCATCATTGCCTACGGATATCACATTGATATAGAACATTCATCGATTCCATCATTGACTACGAATATTAGATTAAAATAGAACATTCATAGATTCCATCATTGCCCACGGACATCACATTGATATAGAACATTAATAGATTCCATCATTGCTTACGGATATCACATTGACACAGAACATTAATCGATTCCATCATTGACTACATTCGGGATATTTTTATTTTATTTCGTGTGTTTAATCTTAATGTTTCTAATTTTGAAACGGTCAATTCATGGCAGAATCTCAATGATATATGATTTTTTTTTTTCTATTAAAAAACTTTTGTAACTTACCTCTACTTGATTATTTTAGACCGGACCGGTTTCATCTTAAAACGGGCGTCTTCAGCCTGGTAAAATTTAAACTAAATCTTTGGTATGTAGTATATAGTTTGGTATTCATCTCAGGAGTGAGCCCCATTTGCTCAATATTATATAACGTATCAAGGCGTAAAAATTGATCACAATTTAAAGTGGACTGATTATTTTATTTATTTAACCGGTAGAGTGCGGTGCACCACTATGGCGCTGCAAGCGTTAGCGACGAAAATTGCGACGAAGCGCTTAGGCGCTGCGTTCTTCAGTAAGCGTTTATTGATCCTTATTCCATCTGAGAGCGGTGTATTGCAGTTGGCATATATCTTGTACTACATATATTGTTTGTCGTGTTATAATAAATTAAAATGATATATTTCACCATGTCGGATCTTAGTTCTATCGCGAACGATGTATCAAAGGACGGTGACATTACGGATGATGAGCCCTTCAATCTGATAAATGGAGACAGTGATGACGGAAGTACGATTATTGGCCATCGCAATAATAGAATGTGAATAGAAAGTGAATTTTCCTCGTATGCGCCCGCGGACGGGACTAAATGACATTTGCACGGGAAAACACAGTTTTGAAGCGACATAATTTCCTATTTTTTTCTCTATATATTTAGTAGTTTTAGTTTTTTTATTAGGTGCATGGGATACAATTCTTTTTACGTTTAATATAAAAAAAGAATCATTAAGCTTCTTTGATATTTTTCCAAGTTATTGCATTTTTAGTTAAAATAATATTTATTTACTAATAACACAACTAATCACTAGCAATTTACGCACCTACTTGCAAAATAAGCATATCACTAAAACGGTTAAATAACAACAAAAAAAACTTAGTCTCTTAAAACAATTAGGACTATCCTCAGTACAAAATATTTGATTAGATCTACATGGCTCTCTACCTATCACTATTAGAATATGGTATTATCGGATGGGGCGGTGCTAATGACAATATTCTTAATTTACTCATTAGAACACAAAAAGCCATCATGAAAATTATACTGAAAGTCTCTATAAGAACTAGCGCTGACGAAATCTTCAAAAAACTTAAAATTATTTCAATAAAACAATTATACTCTAAAACAATACTACTTTTCATTCATAAATACAAAAAACAAGAAATAACAACAATCACACATATTAGAAACACTAGATCTCAGAGTAAAAAACACATAAAACAAGCAACCACAAACCCAACATTTGGACAAAAAAACTTCTTATACTATGGTACTAAGCTCTACAACAAAATCCCACTCTCTTTTAAAAATCAAAACCATAATAAATAGAAAAAAAAAAAAAAAACACTGGATACGTTACTGGTACATATGAAATATATTAAAACCAAATACAGACTAACACCGAAACCACTCAACTGCACTTAAAACACCTCATCTTACAATATTTTTTTTCACCAATCACATCAATTAATTAATATTATTTACTTTCATATTTTGTGAATGAAATCCTCAGAACGGGAAAATCCCAGTGAGGATATCATTAATTGTTATTTTGTTATAAAACAGTAGGAAAGTATTATTATTATAATATTGCACATTTGTGACAGAGAAATTTGTTTTATTTTATTTACAGAACTGCTTTTCAATTATATTTGAAACCACTCATGGGTTGGTTTATTACCTTGTGGAAGACGGATTACATTGTGTTTTTTTACTGATCTATTTTTTTAAAATATTTTTATACGACAATATTGTACCAGCATTTAAAAAAAAGAGATTATTTCTTATTTTTTCTGTGACCTCCATCTTGTTTGCGTATTGAGTTTTATAGCAGTTTTTTCCCTGTATTTATGACATTCACTACGGGTAACCAGGTACATTAATATGGGTCGATTTGTAAAATATTTTATTATTTTGTAATCGGTACACATCATGTGTATAATATGTCCTTAATAATAAATACACACGATAAATAATAATAATACTTGTATTACTTCTATAGCGCCGTTTTTGTGGGAAAATCCCCTTAAGGACCGTTCACAATTAAGTAAATAACATATCACTTGACACACAACCGATCATTTCTAAAATTTATTACTAATGGCTTATAAGTAAGACTTATAACTATTGACTTACAATTAAGGCTTATGGCTAGGGATTAACCACTGAGACTTATAATTAGTGACTTAACTTAGTGACTATAGTTAATGACTTAACAACTAAAAGTCATAGCTAGTGACTTACAATTTAGACTTAAGTGGGTATAACTAGAATATAAACCTCATATATAAACCTAGTACATATTTAAAATTAATACATATATATGACCAAGTGCATATTTTATATACAATACTGCAATATGGCTTACAACTATGGCAACTAACATAAATATTTATAATATTATAAATACCTGTTATGATTATTGCCCGTGCTATCAGTGGTAAAGCAAATGTGTATAATCTGTCCGTAAATACAAGTATTATCTAGAAAGAAATGTTTTTGAATACCTTTTTTCTTCATGCCTGCTCATAAATAATTCCCAGAAACTGTTATATAATAATAATTCCAACTTTGAAAAGCACGATCAAAACGCAAAGTAGTAGAAGGAAAGAATTTCTAGAATTTACTGTTGAAATTTATTACGAAAAAGTCCGACGATCCCTGTGCATTTTTAATTGCTGCTTTTAAGACCGTAATGCAATTTCATATTGCCTTAATATTCCTCCAACGTGAAGCCAGCTAGAATAATTACTCAATAGAGTTAATTATAAATACAACCAGCTCTGTAATATTCTATATACGGTGCAATCGGTAAACTTATAATGGAATTCATTCTTTGGAACTTTGAAAAGTTTCCATATAAATCTGCAGCGACCCGGGAGAAGGGTTTACATGGTAATTTTAACACATTTTTGCACATTATTGATTTCGTAGTAGCACTGTGGACGCTTGAGTTATTCGCTAATACAAGAATTCAAACACGTTAAAATACCGGAAGTTTCTTACTTGCCTAAATTCTTAAAGTTCCATATGACGGCCTCCATTGTCGAGGGGTAAGGCTCTCGACTACGATTCCGAAGGCCGCGGGTTATAATCCCGGCGTGCGGAAATAAATTTGTTTTGTGTTTGGTGACCAGATCTGAATAGCCTGGTATTTCCCCACCTTACTATTACCCTTCTTCTCCGCTCCCCAATGCCTCCAGCCTCACAACATTCCCCAATTGGGAATTCCATAGTCTCACTGGCTCCAGACGGTTGCGAGCAGTTGGGACTCTAGTGCGGTATTCATGTAAAAAAAGGACGATTACTGATTTTATTTTTTTCGAAATTAAATGTTCACAACTGAAAAAAAAAACACCTTTAGAACTATCCTCCTATAAAGATAAATTGATATGTACATGTTTCGAAAGCGATGCTTTCATCGTCAGGAATATATGAACACATGTATATATATATATATATATATATCAATGTACATTTATAAAGTGGTAAATACCAAGCATGTTTTTAAATACATTTATTAATAATGACGCCACAAAGCGAATACCTACAGTTTGAATAAATTGTATTAAATTTGAATCTATCAATCTATTTGTCATCTAAATATCTCAACACAGGCGTTTCACACCTGCTGAGATGGGCAATATGTCAGCCAATAACAAATGTAACAAATAAATAAATAAAAAATAATGTATTGTTTAATTTTCGAATACTCAAAAATATTTTACTCAGTTGTATTTTCTTACATATGAATTAATAGATTATGTTTAAACCCATTTTCATTATTTAATTTTAAGAGGAAAAATTTTCAACTCATTAATTATTCAAAATAAAACAATAATTTTGTTTATAACCACGAGATTTTATTTAATTTTATTAGGACCGACCGGTTTCGCTTAATACAAGCATAATCAGGGTACAAAATTAATTCAGTTTAATTTTGTACTTTGATGATGCTTTTTTTAAAAATACTTTTTTTTTAAATACTTTTTTATGTATATTTATTTACTCATGTATACTTTATTTTTAAAAGTTTACAAATTAAGCGAGTTTTGGCTTACAAATAATAACTGTATAATACTAATAGTATTGTAGAAGAAAATCAGATAAAATGAAATATAAAAACATTGCTGGTTTATTTTAATAATTTTTTGTTGTTAGAAAAAAACCATATTTGTATAAATACATGGATATCGAAGATAAGTTAAATAAAAATTACAAGTTCTATGAGAAAAAGAAAATGAAAAAAATAATGGGAAAAATATAGGTACGTATATTCTCAAATCAAACCTGAAACTGTTTAATTTTCCTTCATTTTAGCAAATCTCTTAAGTTGGAAAAGGAGAAATAGGCACCCACCGCAGCCTGGCGGATACTGCCGTGATTTTTCACGGTCCCGCTAGTCATAATAATCATTATAGATTAGGAAAACCATAATTATTCAGGAATTCAAGTTACAGAAAAAACACCCCAGGGAAAATGATAATGGCAGGAATTAGAAATCCGAACACGTCTTCTGAGATTATTCAGGCGCGACTAGAAAAACTTTCAGTAGGTCGAGTTAAGTTACCTACTTACGTAAATTTTCATACTCAGTACCTACTCGCTTAATGGCTGTGCTTATCTAAAAAAGGTGCTTAAAATGAAGCGGTGCGTATTACTCCAGGACCGGTTGCCAACTCTAGAAAATCTAGAATTCGGGATGATCTTTGTACATACACTCTTAATCATAAGCAAATATAGTATCACAACCTAATCACATGTTTGCTCATGAAGGTGTACGGCGAGTAAGCTCCCGAAGTAACCGTAGCTCACAGAATTCCTAATTTACAACCATTGTGTTTGAAATACACGTTCACATTTCTCTGGGTAACATATCGAATTTACGTTCTGTTCCGTAAAACGTTGGCGCGGAACGAGTAATATGCAGATTTTCTTAATGAAGCTTTTCGCACCGGTTGCGGTTATACTAAATTCCAACAACTTGGGTTATTTCTTGTTTGATAATCAGGGCAGCTTTACGCGTGTACATTAACCGACGTAGGCACTTAATTACGTATTAATAATAATGCATTTTAATGAACAATGCGTTCGTATCGCCCGACGGAAATATAATGCATTGTTCACGCCTGTAGCCAAACTAACCACCACATCTGGTGATTAGTTTTCCCGATGCCGAAGCCGGCACCACAAACTGGAACAGGTTGACAGGGAACTACTTTAAACTACGTATAAAGTAAACCACCACATCAAAATCTCAGATCAAACGGACGTGCTAAATTGAATGGATGTTGAAATAATTCGCGTTTTTTGCTGGGTGGATGTTTGGTTGGGTCCAACCAAAGTAAAGGTGGCTCCGTGGCAGAATTACTCGTAACTGGATAAGGGTAGGATACCGAGAGAGAGAATTGGCAAATAAGGGATGGTGAAAATGTGGCTTCGGATAGTGGTTTTTCACGTTAAGTGCAATCGCCTTAGTGGGTAAGTGAACTTCGAATAAATGTACGGTGATACGGGACATGTTATTTAGCACTGCAGTTCCAGGCGGCGGTAATGAAAGACAGAATTAGAGGAACAGGAAGGAACTGGAGACGTATTGTGACTCACCGTCGGCAGGGCGGAAGAGGAATTCAGTCAAGTGAAGAAAAAACAACGTCTCTAACGTCTTTTTACAAGAAACTTCAGTATCATGATCAGAATTAAAGTTTAAAATATCCAATTTAATTCTTGTAGCCAGTTGACAGATATTGATAAGCAGAGTTTTAGAATTTTAAAAGTTCTTAGTAAATATAAAGCAGGAACCTACCTGATTGTCTGAAGCATCAGAATCGTCCGAATGCACGGTATATATATAGGTAAATTTAATTGAAAATAATATTTTCTTTGGAATTTTTTTAGATCATCTCACGTATTTTAATTTTTTTTTTGTGTGACTCCTTACAAGAGCGCTCCTGTATGTACAAAACACATACAGGGGAACTATATCGCTACCCGGTTCGGCAACGTTATGAGGATGGTTAAGGAGGGGTTTGTAGGAAGGGATTTGTTAATGCGGGCCTTAAAGAGGCCCGGATTAAATGTAGGAGGAAAGACAGATGCCGGTAGCTCGTTCCATATACGAGTCGATTTACACAAACACGAGTCGGCGAAACGATTTGTTCTCATGAAGCTGATATCAACTGTGAACGGTTGTTCCGCTCGTGTCCGTCGAGTTTCACGGACGTGCACCGGCTCGGATGGAATCAACGCTGCTAGCTCCTTCGAGTAGGATTCATTGAAATATCTGTAGAACAAACTCAGCATACATTGCGTCTATGCTTCAGAGATGGCAGTTGGTCTGTTATCA